>CM059186.1:148745282-148789907 GCA_030323885.1 Branchipolynoe longqiensis
TCCCAGAATCAAAGTTTAAATTAAAAATCTTTTAGTCACGTCCCTAATATGTGTGACTCGGGAGGTGTGAAATAAGGTGTGATAGGTGAGAACAACTGAGTCTGGTAACACCTCTGATTAAAGCTTGTGAGCTTTCATCTTTCTTTTTCATTTACCTGTACTGTGACGGTCCTTCAGCCGTAATGAGCACCACCCCCCCCCCCGCCACTTACCCCCCCCCCCCCGCTTCCCACCCACTCTCAGCTGGTAGGGTGATGTGAGCATCCTGACCTGATATCCCACTCAGTCACATTATCCTGACACTGAGCCAACCAATTCTTGCACTATCCTAATAATGCTGAGCGCCTTGCTTTGAAGTGACAAGTACCAATTTTTAAGTCATTGGTTTTACTCGACCAGGGTTCGAACCCGTGGGTTCGAATCCCACGATCTACCAAAACGGGAGACGGACGCTCAACTCATACACGATGCCACGGTTTGGCCATTTAGGGGCATGACCTAATTGCGTGAGAACGAGGCTACTTCCGGTTTCGGGTAAACTGAAGCACATGGCTATTGAAAACAATGTAGGTATGTGCGAATAACACCGATCTAATGGTCAAAAACTATTTTTGAAAGAGTACAGGAGTTATTCTCTTTATAGACACGTTCACCAGTGAATCCACTATTACGTGACTTGCACTTCGGAATGGTTTGGTTGGCAAAACAGAGCAGACAGGCATTTTTTTGTATAGAAATCAGTGGAACTGATCATTTTCAAAACATTTAAACTATCCAACCCACTGAATTTCAACTCAGTGTCTTTTTCACTGTATGTGCCAATCCAATGTTTCAAAACCACTTTCATATCAGGAATACAGCCAGATCTAGAAAATGTGTGCTTTTGACAGATTAGCTTAGCAGCAAGCTTGCAAGCGTATTGAATCATTGAATGCAATGAATGTCAGTGGGACATGCTTTTGTTATTGCATGTGTATGTCCGATGTTTCCATTGTCCCCTTCTATTGTGTTATATCCACAATTCATAATTAGGAAGAATGTAACTTCCATGTACAGATTATTTTATAGAGCAGTTGTATACTTAGGGTGTCACAACATAAACATTGTTTCATGCAATAAAATTGATTAAATAATTGTTGTTATTAATAAACCATGTGTTATATCCACACTTGAGGCTGACTACTCCACTAATCCCGTCCTGATATGACCTTAGATGTTGCTAGGACGTAAAACAACAACAAACAACAACTCCACTAATTTGCGTTATTCTGACAAGATGCATGTAACCTCAACTATCTTCCATACATTACTAATTTCTATTTAATATTATATAATATATATATATATATATAAATATTTTTAACTTAAAAATGCATTGGACTAGCAGCAATTCAACAAAAAGGCAACCTTGTGAATTGTTATTAATAAATCATATGGTAGGACCTACATCAACACTTGAGGCTGGCTACTCAATTAATTTTTGTTATTCTGACAAGATGGTAACCTCAACTGTCTTTTCCATCACATTACTAATTTTCTTTTTAATATTTGTATTTATATATCTATATAAGCCTATATATATATATATTATTTTGTTGAACTGTTAACAATGCGTCGGGCTGGCAACAATTCAACTTTCAACAAAAAAGCAGCCTTGTTATTTATTCAATACCGCATTGATATTGCAAGTGAGACCGGCATGGTGCGCCATCTGACGAGAGAGTCATTCAAACTGAAAGGTCCCCATTGTACTAACATATATTTCACATTAAAGCACAAACATTTCCTGTTTGAACTACTTTATAACCCATGTAATTTCACCTACCGGACACGGTTGCCGAATCAGTGGAGCGCAGGCTTCCCGTCGGAAATTCGAATCGCAGCCGAACCAAACCAATGACTTATAAAATTGATAATTGTCGATACCTAGCCTGACATTCAGCATGACTAGGATAGAGCAAGGACTGGTTAGCACAATATCAGGACACTGTGACAGTGTGGGATATCGGGTCATGCTGTCAGTGGTTTGGTCTCCCAGTTGGGCAGCAGTATAAAGTCGCCATGAAAGTCGGTACCCGTCCTGATATGACCTTGTAGATGTCGCTAGGACGTAAAATAACAATAAACAAACAAATCTTCTCAGCCTCGCATGACACAATGGGTTATTTGAGTTCAAATCAAGTAGGTAAGCGTTTGAGAGCGATGTTTGAGAGCTATATGTCATTACATAGACATATATATAGGCATATATAGGTGTAGGGCCTATATAGGGTATTCACGTGACGTCATTACCCGGATGCGCGGCCATTGTGGCGACATCAACTAGTAAACAACCCATAGAGTTTGCTGGTATGCGCAGTGCAAAACGTCTATTTCATTCAAAATTAATAGAAATGCAGAACCCTAACCTTTTCAATTTAATATAATCCTTTTGGTAAACATGTTTTCTATATGTGTACCAAGCGATTTGTTTCCAGGTGGTGTGGGTTTAGAGTTATTTCACTTTTTGTGTATGAAGATTGCTCACGACCATTGGCCTATAGTTTCCAAATTGTGGTTGATCCGGCGGGAAGCCCGAGACGGTCACGTCCCCAAGCAACGCATGCTCCCTCCTCCTCCTTCCCCTCCCCCCGCCTGACCCGCATTCGGGTTCCAGACTCCTCCTGCATGGATTTAGCATCTACCACTCCCGTCTCCGCCCACGTATCATCCACGTAAAATAGCTTTAAAAAGGTTAAAAAGGCTCCCACGTCATGCCAGAAGATGCTGAGAACCCACAGGGCCGCAGCACCTAGAGGCCGCCCCGCTAAGCACGCCACCAGGAAAGCTACCGCAACGCCACTAGCCGACACGAGCGATCCAACCGACTCGCAAGATGGTGGCGCGTCCCCGCAGCCGCCCATGCTGCCGGCCCGGTGCTCGCCTTCCGCTCGGCAGTCGGCCTGCGCATGAAAGCCGACGGCAAAGGCGAAGCAAGCCGAAGGTCTCCTAAGGATGCAGGCGTCCATCAACGCCATCGAGAGGCGGTGGGGCGCACTCGAAAGGCAAGCGGCCGACCAGAGGCGGGGGGCGGCCGAGCAGAAAACGGAAATGGTGGCGCAGAGCAAGGTGCTTGCGGAAGCCACCGCGGCAATGGCGGCGGTAGCTGCCAACCTGTGCCGCCCGGACCCGCCCTCAGCGGCCCTGTCAACGCCACGCAACCCGCCGTGTCGCCCCTGGCTCCCAGCAGAGGAACATCAACGCCACAGCCGGGCCTGATCGCTCTCGCCCACCGCCGACAACATGATGATGGTGACTACGAGAGAGGCGCCCGTTCGACGGCCGAGGAGGCGGTACGCCTCATCGTCGCAACGGCGGACGGCAAGGCTCATGCGCGAAAGAAAGGTATTTCCAACAAATACTTATTTCCTTATGACCTTGTGGAGCGGGAGGACAAGGGAAAGGTGGTTAAAAAGGGAGAGGCGACGCGGGAGGAGTACGCGTTGGGCCTCAAACGGCTTGAGCACCAGCGTGCGTTCCCAGCGAATGGCCTAGCGGCACTCTCCAACCACCAGGAGATGGTGGCGCAAGACAATTGTACCCTAGTATGGCAAGTCGTCCGACGCAATTCAGAAGACGTATTCACCCGCATACCGGACGGCAGATTGCCGATCGGCTGGAGGCACGAGGCCGCAATCAACACGGTGAGGATTGAGATCATCGCGATGGCGGGCCAAGCCACCGCGACTGCCACCGCCTCGTCCGATCATCACCAGCCCGGGCGTCAGCAGAAGGCAGGAGCCGACCCCCGCGCCCACTACGACAGGGCCGCGATCGGCGCACCCTGTCCGTCCTGGAACAAAGACCCGAGTTCATGTGACAAAGCGGCGTAGGGCGGATCGCACGGAGCCAGCACCCTCAAACTCGCGCACATCTGTGGCTACTGCGCCAACGTGCGCAAAATCGTCACAAACCAAACAGAGGCGAGCTGTTTTTCTAAAAAAATGTTAGCGCACCGTCGGGAGGACCAACCACCCGCCCCACCCTGCGTGACCCCGCCCCGACCCAAGGAACACGGCCCTTCCCAATTATTTGGCCGCCCGAGTCCCGGTCCCACCCGACCTGGACATCCCAGCATGGTGACGGATACTACGCAGGTACGACGACTTCCTGCTCCTCAGCCACCTGGAGTTCAGGTTCCCGGCAATCTACAGCACAGCCAAGCCCCCGACACCCACCTACAAGAACCACCGCGAGGACCCCGACCCTGCCCACCACATCACCAGGTACGCGGAGGAAGAGTTGCGCCGCGGCGCCCTCCTCGGCCCCTTCACGGTTCCGCCATTCACGCCCTTGGCCCAGTGCAGCCCGATTATGACGCGCCCGAAGTCCACCCCGGGCAAGCGCCGAGTCATCGTGGACCTTTCCTACCCCCCGGGCCGCAGCATCAACGTGGGGATCCCCAAGAAGGACTACCTCGGTCGGCCGCATGTTTACAAGCTGCCCACCGCCTCCGACCTGGGACGCCGCATTGTGCGGGAGAGAGGGGCTCGTTTTGTTGGTCAGCCGATGTCTCCCGGGCTTACCAGCAGCTCCGGGCCGACCCCCTCTCCGTCCCACTGTTTTGCATAACAGTCGACGGGCGACTGTACCTCGATATCGCGCTGCCCTTCGGCTGCAGGACCTCGGGTGTCGCCTGCGTCCGCTTCACCGCTGCGGTCGTCTGGGCCCTCGCGCAGCGCGGATACTACAGCACCATGTATGTAGATGACAACGTCGGCTACGAGGCCTCCTTCCTCGTGGCGATGCGTGCCTTCGACGGCCTACGGGACATCTGCGACTCCCTCGGGCTCGCTCTGGCACCAGACAAGTGCTGCCCGACCACTGTGCGCCTCATCTGGCTCGGCATCGAGTGCGACACCGAGACCATGGTGTTGCGCATCCCAGACCAGAAACTGCGCGAGGTCGTCGAGGAGTGCGAGCGCTGGCTCGACCGGCTCGCCCTCACCAGAAGGGCACTGCAACGGCTCGTCGGCTGCCTCGCCCACATAAGCACCTGTATACCATCTGGCAGGAGGTTCACGGCGCGAATCCTCTGCAGCGTCAGAGCCGCCCCCATGGCGGGCGCCGCGGACATCGACCCTGACCTCAGGAAGGACGTCAGTTGGTTCCGCGACTTCGCGTCTGCCTCCTTCCCCCCGCGTCCATCCTCAGTGGGTGATTGAGTGTGACTCATGCCTCACGGGCGGGGGACTTCCCGAGGACGGCATGCTTCGCCGAGCAGTACGATGACGAGTTCCGCGCTGCTTTGCCCACCATCCATGAGCTCGAGGTCGTGAACCTCGTCCTCGCGGTCCAGGCACTCAAACCCGAGGCCGCGGGAGGCTACGAGGTGGTGGTGAACACCGACAACACGGCGTCGGCCCAGGCCCTCGAGTCCGGCCGCGCGATCGACCCCACCCTCGGCGCTTGTGCCTGGGAGATCTGGTTGGTCGCCGACCTCAGGTCCTTCACTATCAGCGTGTGGCACAAGCCGGGTGCCGAGCTGGTGCTCGCCGATGCCCTCTAACTCTTTGCAGACTATGAACCGACGGCGCACCGGCACCTCATGGAGCTCCATCGCGCTGCACTGGCTCCGGGCACGTGGCGCAACCACGACCGGCATGCCAGGAGGTATGCGGGGTTCGCCCTCGAGTGGGGCGTCGACCACCTGGCCCCCGCCCCCTACAACGTCGGACAGTTCGACCGGCTGCTTCCCTCCCCCGGCGTCGGTCGCCAACGCTTTCTCCGGCCACGCTCCTGGTTCCAGGAGGCGAGGGGCGACATCGCCCCCTTTGACGCCCCGTTTGCGGCGCGCGTCAGGAGGGGCGATGAAAGGCTCTTCGCGATGCCGGTCCAGCGCACCCCCGGCATCACCCGTGATATGCTTCCCATCATCCATGCATACATGCGCGCCCGGGGCACCTCGGAGTCGCCCCCTGGGCGGCGACCGTGATGGGATACTTCAGCTTCCTGTGGCAGTCCAACCTGCTGTCCCCCTCGCACGCACCGTGGTGTGGGGCCGCATACGCTGCGCAGGGACGACGTCCGGCCCGCTCCGGGGGGGGCTACGCTTGCGCATCTGTTCATCGAGGATCCGCTCCCCGGTGCAGGCCGTCTCCGTATTCGTGCCTGCCATCGCCTGATCGCCCATCTGCCCTGTCCGCGCTTGGCGGCGCGCCATCGACCTGATGCCCGCGCCCGGGGATGCCCCGACCTTCCTCGCGCGCATGGGCATCCCACTCACCCCACGCGACGTCACCCCCCCTCCTCCGCGCAGCCCTTCACGAGGCCGGCGTCTCCGGAGCCGACGCATACACCCTACACAGCCTCCGCAGGGGGGCGGCGCAGGCATGCGCCTCGAGGGGGGTGGGCCTCTCCGCGATAATGGCACAAGGAACCCGGGAGTCCGAGGCAGTACATGCGTATGTCCTGAAGATCGCGGCCTCCGAGAGCCTTGGCCCGAGAGCCTTGGCTTTGTGTTTTGGGTCGGCTCCCGGACCTACCTTCTCCAAGAGTGCTCCTTCTCCCTCCGCAGACGTGGCCCAGGTGGACTGATCCCTGGACACTCTCACCCACGAGACTGATACCTTGCGTCATTATCTGTTATAGTTGTAATAAACCTCCTTTCTCCCACCCCCGTCTTGGTCTTCCTCTGTCCGGATCGGCCCATAATTTCCGAATTGTGGTTGATCCGGCGGGAAGCCCGAGACGGTCAAGTCCCCAAGCAACGCATGCTCCCTCATCCTCCTTCCCCTCCCCCCCGCCTGACCCGCATTTGGGTTCCAGACTCCTCCTGCATGGATTTACCACGCCCGCCCACCCTCTTTTTAACACTCCAGGGGGTCGGCTCCCGGGCCTACCTCCTCCCAGAGTGCTCCTTCTCCTCCCGCAAATGTGGACCAGGTGGACTGATCCCTGGACACTCTCACCCACGAGACTGATACCTTGTGTCATTATCTGTTATAGTTGTAATAAACCTCCTTTCTCCCACCCCTGTCTCGGTCTTCCTCTGTCCGGATCGACAATGCATTGAGTTTGCCAGTACGTGCAGTGCAAACCATTAGTTTTATTCAAAATTAATAGAAATCCAGAAACCTAACCATATCAATTTAATATAATCTTTTTGGTAAACATGTTTTCTATATGTGCACCAAGGGATTTGTTTGTAGGTGGTGTGGTTATAGAGATATTTCACTTTTTCTGTATGAGGATTGCTCAAGACCATTGACAATGTCTTGAGTTTGCCGGTGTTGCGGTTTCCGAGGCACACCAGTTTGCCAGGGACACATCGCTTCTGCGCATGCGTCAAAATCAAACATCATCGTCACTCACCTTATAAATTTAATATAATGTTTTTGGTAAAGATGTTTTCTATATGTGATCCAAGCGAATTGTTTCTAGGTGGTGTGGTTGTAGAGATATTTCACTTTTGCTGTATTTTCTGTATGAAAATTGCTCACGACCATTGACAATGCCTTGAGTTTGACGGTACACGCAGTGCAAAACCTTAGTTTTATTCAAAATTAAGAGAAATCAAGAGCCCTAACATTATAACTTTAATATAATCTGTTTGCTGAATATGTTTTCTGTATGTGTGCCAAGCGGTTTGTTTCTAGAGGGTGTAATATGAGAGATATTTGACTTTTTCTATATGAAGATCACTCACGGCGATTTACAGTGCATTTGAATGGATGTGTCCCTGGCAAACTGGTGTGCCGCGGAAACTGCAACACCGGTACGCGCAGTGCAAAACATTAGTTTTATTCAAAATTAATAGAAATCCAGAACCCTAACCTCATCAATTTAATATAATCTTTTTGGTAAACATGTTTTCTATATGTGTACCAAGGGATTTGTTTCTAGGTGGTGTGGTTGTAAAGATATTTCACTTTTTCTGTATGAGGATTGCTCACGACCATTGACAATGCCTTGAGTTTGCCGGTATTGCGGATTCCGAGGGACACCAGTTTGCCAGGGACACATCGGTTCTGCGCATGTGTCAAAATCGGACCGCACTACGCCAGTTTGCGAGGGACCGATCTCCGATCCAATCAAGTACTACCTTACAAATGCTTGTTGGGAACACCAGTTCAACCAATGAGAGCCTTGCTCTTGAGTGGCTGCGAGCCTTGCTTTCTTATTTACAAAATGGCTGTCACTGCTACTTGCTTGCTTTTCCCACTATTTGCATTTGGTAAATGGATCCATTCTGAAAAGGAAAGGTAGGTTCATGATTAGACATGTAGCTGATGCTATTAGTTGAACTCATATTTATGTATTATTAATAAGCTATGCTTAGGACCGACCCCCCGATATAACTACAGCAAAGTATTTTATGACTGCGCATGTATTTTTTTACTCCACTCGCCGTGTTCGATTTGAAATTCTAGCAATTCGGGTGACCCGAGTCGCGGTCGTGATAATCGAATACGGCCGTCTTTTCCGCGGAAGAAACTATTAATATTTCATTTGTGCATCCATGTTTATGCAAAATTGTTCTTTATTTCTTTTAATTTTGAATAATATCAAAGTTTTGTACTGCGCATATCGGGCATTTATTTTGATATATTATTAACCAATCGCTGACCGCAAATACGATCAATTGGGCCTGTGGACCTAATGCATTGACAGCCTCGCTACAGAGTAGCGTGGAGGAACATGTACACTGGTCCCAGTGACGTCATCACACCATATATGGAAGGTCTGTAGCGAGGGACCAGTGTAGTTGTACCACGACTCGGATTGTGCTACTCTGCGGCGGTGATCATTATGGGCGTAATCGATTAATCGACTTTGGTCACCCGAGCCACTTTTTGGCGCATGCGCACATCCTGCAGACTCGGGTCGAATAATCGAATAAGCTTCTCCGCGCTCGGGTGACAAAAATGCTGGCCGTTTTATTAGATTTTTTAGTAGCCGATATAATTACAGCAAAATATGATTTAACTATTTTTATGATGGCATAGTTTAGTGATATTTCCATTTCATTAATCTACGTTATTACCAAAAAAAAATATGTATGACTGGTACCGGTGGCTGTTATCCTGCAGGATGGTACCAGCGCAAATGTGATGTCATCGCTCCTTGCAAATCCCAGCCAAGAGGTGGGTTACTGGGGTCGGGTTGTTTTGCACACGGCATGTGTATTTGTCGACTCCACTCGCGGTGTTCTATTTGAAATTCTGACAACTCGGGTGACCCGAGTCGTGTTAATCGATTACGGCCTAAGGCGTTAGGCCAATTGCTGTCATCCACCCTGTTTGCTGCGTACCGAAGCTGAACGAGCGATTTCCGTTTGCCGGATTTTGATTATTTTGTTATTCAACACTAGTTTACAAATGGCGGTGCCCATAGAGGCCTATTTCCGTTTCCGGTTGCTGGATTTTGTCGAAATCCTCTGTGGGTATTGTTTATTTATATATTGTTTATGTATATGTATATATATGTACATGTGTTAGTCATTAGCCTCCCCGTGGGTGGGTCGGTATTATATTAAATTGATAAGGTTAGTGTTCTGGATTTCTATTAATTTTGAATAAAACTAATGTTTCGCACTGCGCGTTCCAGCAAACTCAATGGCCGTGAGCAATCTTCTTACAGAAAAAGTGAAATATCTCTAAAACCACACCACCTAGAAACACATCGCTTGGTACACATATAGAAAACATGTTGACCAAAAAGATTATATTAAACTGATAAGGTTAAGGTTCTGGATTTCTATTAATTTTGAATAAAAGTAACGTTTTGCACTGCGCGTAGTCATGCAGTGATGATGCACGTGGGTTTGTTTAGCCCGATGATAGGTACATCACATGAAAATTTTGTAATTGTTGCACAGTACTGAAAATAGGTAGACAGACAGAGCTCACTGAATAGATTAAAGGGTTTTTTAATTCGAGTAAATATGATTGGTCATTCCAAAGTTATCTACGATTTAGTTTTCCTAGAAATCAATATTTTGTCCTATTGGTTATACTTTATAGCTCATAAGTTGTGACCATTTGTGTTCCACGATAGGTACATTTCTTTGTAGTATCTTTATTAATGGTCAGATCCTGATCTTTGTATGGCAAATCACCCCAGCTTATTAAAACTGATCCCAAAAAATTAGATCACAGAAAAATGTAGGTTTCCATGGCAACCGTAATGCAATCGCTCCCACCTACAATATGAGTCAACTGTAGCTGTTTTTAAAGAATGGTCAGATCCTGATGAAATTTCACATCACGGTTCTTGTTGGTATGGCAAATCACCCCAGCTTATCAAAACTGATGAAAAAATTAGATTACAGAATAATGTAGGTTTCCATGGCAACCGTAATACAATCGTTTATGACCTTGGCACAATCAAAAACCTAAGCAGTTGTATTTAGGGTTACAGAACGGTATATTCACCCGAACTGGTCCTTTTCCCACTGCTATAATATTAGACCTCCAAATAACTTGACTTACTTAATTGAACTTTGCGATTTTTGACCTATTTAATTATATTTAAGTAATTGTTTAAAAAAAAATTAACCTTGGCACAATCAAAAACCTAAGCGATGTATACATTCAACGTGTTCACTTGTTGCAGTTGTATTTAGGGCTACAGAACGGTATATTCACCCGAACGGGTCCTTTTCCCACTGCTATAATATTAGACCTCCGAATAACTTGAGCTACTTAATTAAACTTGACAATTGTTGACCTATTTAATTATATTTAAGTAATTGTTTTTAAAAAATTGTTCTGAAATCTTCTAGAACTAAAAGCGATATATTTTGCCTGTTTGTTGTTTTATGTCCTAGCAACATCTAAGGTCATATCAGGATGGGCATACTTTGGCCTTAAAAGTCGCAAATTTAGCATGAGCAGCTAGCATAGAGCTACCACCGCGGCCGAATCCGCGCCGATCCAGCCGATCTAAACACGTGCTTAAAAGTGCTCTAGGGTCTTTGGGAAATGATAGAAATACACAATATAGGTGTCAAATGAAAGATAAATAACTAACTATTTACTTTTGTCAGGTTATTAGAATCATTTTGGAATGTTACTTATCTGTTCGATGACTTTTTCAACAACTTCTGTTATATATATTTGTAATCAGAATGATAAGATATTTCTAACTGTACTATTTGCAAATTGTATCTCATGTTTCACACATTAATTACTGAGTACTCTTATTTAACAGATTACTTTTCACTTCTTGCGACTTAAAAAATGATATCATGGATTTTGCTATTGCTCTCTTTAGACACACATTGGAACCAAACTAACTGAATAACTTATACTAACTCTTCACCATGGATATGGCCTTTGCTGCCAACATGACATTAAACAACCACCAATCAATTCAATGTGGATACTAATATAAAGTATTTGAATGGCCAATAAAACTTACCTTGAAGAATTCTGTTTGTGTTTTAATTTAATTGGGATTCCTAAATTGTTCAGTACAATTTTGTAACTGGTTTTAATTATTAATGTTAGTCCTTACAATAGCGACCACAGATTCAACAAAACTACACATATTTTGTTCTGGGACAATTTTCCCTGCATGAATTAGAACTGTAATTAAAATGAGCCTTTGAGTGTATTTCAATATTAAATACAGACACACAAAAACAGGGATGCCTTAACTTTATGCTGTTGTTTCTTCCTTGCAGATGCAAAAATATAAATAAATAGGACCTAAATCAAATGTAAACCTAAAATATAGGCCTATGCGCTGCATGCTGAGTTTTTAATAGTGTGTATGTACAAATCCCTTGTGTATTTACTATATAGTGTCATGTCCACATTACAGTGAGATCAAGAACAACTTTTTTTTTTAATAAGAAATTAAACCTAACTCAATTAGTCCATATCATCTGGGATGAATTCCCAATCAGTCATATTGTCATAATGTTGGGCTGAGTTTACTGTATAGGGGGCCTAAAGAGTGCACCTGTATAAAAATCACAAACATAAATGTTACTATAACAGCTATTGCAGCACAGTTAGGACTATTCACTAATGTTATGTATACATGTATTGAAACTTTGATGTAACAAGCTTAAATCACCAACTATCTTAGAATATTTAGTTGGTTGTTTTGGTTCATGGTCCTATCATGTATTTATCCTATCACCACCATATCTCTATCTTATGAGCTTGTGATGGATACATGGGTGGCATTGATGAATTGCCTATTTATATTCCTACTGTATTAAAGTGGGAAGTCCTCAAACAACAAATGTGTGCATATTATGAATATATCTGGCTTCGTTACACAAATAGGCCTACAATATTTGGTAGATGCATAATCGTAGTGTTCATTTCATTAAAGTTTGATGGTTTTGATTTTCTCAGATATTAGATTGATCATTATAATCTATCTTACTTTAGTTTGAAGTAACTACGTTAAAATGACTGATTTAGGAGATAGGCTATTTGAAGTGAAAACATGCCAAAGTAATGTTTGCATGCTTGCCAAAATTGTGACCCCATAAGTTTGAGTAGAAACAGTTTCTGCTAAATTGCTTTAGTATGCCCTTCTATGTGGCATCAAATGCTCAAAGTTGCATAGTCCAATGGTTTTGGGTGTCTACTATCATTTCCTGGTATGCCATTAACCACCAGAGAGCGCCGCCTGAACACAGCGTTGGTGATTTTCAACCCTGAGAAAGGCCTTGAAACATGGTAACGTGAATCCGGATTCACTGCAAAAACTTTTTAAATGCTCAGTAGCACATACATTACATTAATACACACCAATTACATTAGTGTCAAATGAAAGAACACATGTTAAGCTTCAAATTTGTGTATTTCTTTATTTAATATAACACCAATTGTGCATATTAGAGAAGTTTGAATACACGCTTTCTGTTGGTGCACTGACCCGATTCCAGTGCCTCAGGCGACCTGTATTGGGATACCTAGTATTATTTAAAAAAATATGAAATACAAATTCTCCTGTGTGTATTGTTTGTCCATGTGTGGTGAATTTTGTTCCCAAGATAGTCAAAATAAAAGTACCCCCCATAATTAAATAATCCCCCCTACTGGAGTAGGAAATAGCAGAGGTACAAAACTAATGTAAAAGCTTCCACCCCCCCAAAAAACCAAGCCAGCCGCTGTTTGAATAGAGGTAGGAAATAACCCCCCCCCCCAAAACCAACCCATGAATAGATCAATAAGAGAACCCCCCCACCCACCTCAACGATACAAAAAGAATCACCCCCCTCCCATCTCAAATACAAAAAGAATTATTAAAATAATGCCCTCTCCCCTCCCGCGAGATAGTAAAAATAAAGATGAAGTACCCCCTCCCTGAGATATTTGAAAGAATAATTAAAAGAATGTAAAAGCACCCCCCTCCCAAAAAACCAAGCCAGCCGCTGTGTGAATAGAGCAGGACCCCTCCCGAGATAGGAACAAAAATAAACAAGAATTACCCCCTCCCCCTCTCAGAGATACAAAAATAATTATTAAAATAATCCCCTCCCCCTCCGAGATAGGAACAAAAATAAACGAGAATTACCCCCCCTCTCAGAGATACAAAAATAATTATTGAAACAATCTCCCTCTCGCGAGATAGTAAAAAAAAAAAAGAAGTCCCCCCCCCAAGATATTTGAAAAAATAATTAAAAGAATGTAAAAGCCCCCAAAACCAAGCCAACCGCTGTGTGAATAGAGGTAGGAAATAACACCCACCAAAACCAAGCCATTAATAGATAAATAAAAGTATCCCCCCCCATCAGCGATACAAAAAGAATCACCCCCCCTTCTCAGATACAAAAAGAATTATTAAAATAATCCCCTCCCCCTCCCGAGATAGGAACAAAAATAAACAAGAATTACCCCCCTCTCAGAGATACAAAAATTATTATTATAATAATCTCTCCCTCACGAGATAGGAACAAAAATAAACGAGAATTAACCCCCCACCCTCTCAGAGATACAAAAATAATTATTCAAACAATCTCCCTCTCGCCAGAGAGTAAAAAAAAAATGTATCCCCCTTCCCTGAGATATTTGAAAGAATAATTAAAAGAATGTAAAGGCACCCCCCTCCCCAAAAACCAAGCCAGCCGCTGTGTGAATAGAGGTAGGAAATAAACCCCCCCTCCCCCCCAAAAAACAACCCATGAATAGATCAATAAAAGAACCCCCCCCCCCCCCAGATAGCACACAGCCGTCGGGCCGACGTCGGCTATTGGTCGCACCATCGCGATCGACTTTCCACCGTCGGGCCGCCGTCGGGCCACCGGTGGATATCCGACGTTGGGAATCAATCCCTTTCCACTTTTGAGCCACCGTCGGGCCGCCGTCGGGCAGCCGGTTGATTTCCGACGTTAGGGTTCAATCCCTTTCCACTTTTGAGTCACCGTCGGGCCTTCGTCGGCCCGACGGCGGTGTTCCGACGTTAGGGTTCAATCCAAATTTCCACTTTTGAGCTGTCGGGCCACCGTCGGGCCGCCGGTGGTGTTCCGACGTTAGGGTTCAATCCCTTTCCACTTTTGATTCAGCGTCGGGCCATCGTTGGCCGGACGGTGGTGGGCCGCCGCAGGTTTGCATTCATTTTCCACATCTGGTACACCGTCGGGCCACCGTCGCCCCGACGGTGGTGTCCCGACCTTAGGTTTTAAACCTTTTCCACTTTTGAGCCACCGTCGGGCCACCGTCGGGCCGCCGGTGGTGTTCCGACGTTAGGGTTCAATCCCTTTCCACTTTTGATTCACCGTCGGGCCATGGTCGGCTCGACGGTGGTGGGCCGCCGCAGGTTTGCATTCATTTTCCACATCAGGTCCACCGTCGAGCCACCGTCGAGCCGACGGTGGTGGGCCGCGCATGCGCAGTTCTTTAAATTTGGATTTCAGCTCGAGTCGCCAGCGGAACACGTGCGATCGTTGATCAGTGTTCTTTTTCTACCAATAACTCCAGAAATACCAGGAATTTTAAGGAATTATTTAACAGGTATGTTTATTAATATGTTTAGATTATTTTGTAAAAGTTTTGTAATTTATTACGAAGTATTAATGGAATTATTCGTGTTAATACGATTTGAATTATCCGATACGGTTTGTTTACTTCGACAGTTCGAGTCGCCAGCGGAACACGTGCGATCGTTGATCAGTGTTCTTTTTCTCCCAATAACTCCAGAAATACCAGGAATTTTAAGGAATTATTTAACAGGTTTGT
The DNA here is from genome assembly GCA_030323885.1 of Branchipolynoe longqiensis. Taxonomy (NCBI): domain Eukaryota; kingdom Metazoa; phylum Annelida; class Polychaeta; order Phyllodocida; family Polynoidae; genus Branchipolynoe; species Branchipolynoe longqiensis. The sequence goes on from CM059186.1 coordinate 148,760,468, forward strand.
TTATTAATATGTTTAGATTATTTTGTAAAAGTTTTGTAATTTATTACGAAGTATTAATGGAATTATTCGTGTTAATACGATTTGAATTACCCTGTACGGAATTTTGACGAAGAACCGCCATCTTGGTTTTTTCCGAGAAGACACTGTCACTATAGTGTCAATACGTACAGACTATATTAAATTTATAGGGTATGGGTTCTCGATTTCTATTAATTTTGAATAAAACTAATATTTTTGCACCTGTAGGCTGTACGTACTGACACTATAGTGACAGTGTCTTCTCGGCTCGTCGGGTCGACGGCGGCAGCCGCCGTCGAGTCGACGGTGAATGGTTGGACAAAACAACGTCGGCCCGACGGCGTTTGCCGCCGTCGAGTCGACGGTGGATGGTTGGACAAAACAACGTCGCCCCGACCGCTTTTGCCGCCGTCGCCCCGACGGTTTGCCGCCGTCGCCCCGACCGCGTTTGCCGCCGTCGCCCCGACCGCATTTGCCGCTGTCGCCCCGACCGCGTTTGCCGCCGTCGCCCCGACGGCGTTTGCCGCCGTCACCCCGACCGCGTCGGGGCGACGGCGGCAAACGCCGTCGGCCCGACGGCGTTTGCCGCCGTCACCCCGACGGCGGGAGGTTGGACAAAACAACGTCGGCCCGATGGCGTTTTCCACCGTCGGGCCGCCGGAGCGGCCGCCGTCGGGCCGCCGTCGGGCCGACGACTGTGTGCTGTCTGGGCCCTCACACCTCAACGATACAAAAATCTATGTAGATGTGTTCTGCACTACGGTAGTGTTCTTATTCGCACGTAAGTACGTTTCACGCGGATGTGACACTGACACTACAGTGACATAATATAGGTTTTCTGCACTACAGAAGAAACTTGGGCGTTTAATGTGGATGTGACACTGACACTATAGTGACATTGACCATGAAACGATCACTGCAGAAAACTTCTACTATCCAGAAAAACACACCAGAATCAATATATAACCAACTATATGTCTTATCAGTTGGGGCATCAGTTGGAGTGTCATTGTTGATTGGAGTGAATATCCAAATACACCAACTGCAACAGCCTCCCCCTCCCGTGAAGTGACAGTGACAGTGTCCCTGGCAAACTGGTGTCCCTCGGAATCCGCAACACTCTGCAGTTTGGAGGAGTCAGTTGAATTTGGCGCATGCGCAGAAAATCCACGCATGCGCAGAAGCGACAGTGTTCCTGGCAAACTGGTGTCCCTCGTAATCCGCAACACCTGTTCGCGCAGTGCAAAACATTAGTTTTATTCAAAATTAATAGAAATCCAGAACCCTAACCTTATCAGTTTAATATAATCTTTTTGGTAAACATGGTTTCTATATGTGTACCAAGGGATTTGTTTCTAGGTGGTGTGGTTGTAGAGATATTTCACTTTTTCGATATGAGGATTGCTCATAGGCCGTGTTTACACGGGCGAGTTAAGCCGCATCAAATAATTCGCGTTGTCTAGTTCGGCTCACATTCGCCATGTAGACGCGACGCTGAAGCGGATTAGGGCTGATTCGATTCATATTATTCACTTTATGTAAACCGCCTCACGAGGTAGTTTATATAAAGCGAACTAGCTTCAGCACGTCACATGCATGCACAGTCGAGACCTTAGTTTGTTGACTTTCTGGTCGATCAAAGGCGCATATTATATCATTTGGTCTATATGAACCGGCTAGAGGTGCACAGATATTTTTTTCATCATTTATTTTTAGGGTTTCACTACCCAGCTTGTTTTGACTGTTCCAAAACAATACGATTCAATCAATACATATCTAGGTCGAACCCACTCTCTCTCGTGGTGAAGTCGATGAACCCAAACTGGCGCTGGTTAGTATGGACGTGCTCATGCGCAGATATCGATTTCCGCCTTCAAACTCGGTGTGTGTAAACGCGCCACTACTTCGCTTCATATAAATTGCTTTGTCTAATTTGCTTTACAATTGCCCGTGTAAACACGGCTATAGCCATTGAGCTTGCCGTGTGACAGTGTCTTTATTATTGTGGTTACTATCGCCACAATGGCCGCACTTTCGTTAAGCGTGACGTCAGTGCATACCCAATATAGGTAAATGACGTTTGTGGAGTGAGTGGCCAAACGACAGTCTCGTTGCATAATCTAAGTGGGTCACGACCTACACACGTAGCTACACACCGTGACCATAATCACAATGGTAAGAATATCAATGTGTTTACCTGTACGTCTCCAATTTTACTATGTATAATCAGGAGTGTCGGTTGGGATTTTCAGGTGGTACGCAAATGGAATAAAACGATATTGGAATAAAACGAATATATATTAATTTAAAAAATATATATTTATAATCTCAGGTGTGATGTCATCAGTAAAATCCTTTTGGAAACCCTCAAGCAGGAAAACCTTTTTTTTTTGTTTCAACTGAGACTCGCACTTCGAAAATTAGCGCGGCGAAGTCTGTTTTTCACCATCAAAAGTAAATTTTCATGACTCAAATACTTCGGTGATGGACTATAGATTATCAAATAATAAGAAACCAGACATTATGTTTTGATTAGAAATATGTTTTGTGAAGATTATGAACATGTGCTACCTGAGAAAAAATCTGGAAAAGAAAATTTGTGGTCCACTGTTCCCCGGCTCCACCTACTGATTAATAACTGCACACTCGGCTAACTGTATAGTGTTGCCCCACTTGGAGACCAGGGGCCAAATGTATGAGCCACCGGTTATCTTCGCCGGAGTTAAGGGCGGCTGACGGGGTAGCTATCGTCAGTGTTGGTATATGTGTCACGTGAAATGTATGTGTGCCAAGCTCACACTTGTTAGCTAACCTGTGCGTTATTTATAGATTTGGGGAATCCACCCGGCCATCGTCGTAGGAGTCGGGAGGGACCACCCCCTGTCTCTGTGTCTATGTGTGTGTCTGTGTGTGTGTCTCTGTGTCTGTATGTGTGTCTCTGTGTCTATATGTGTGTGTCTCTGTGTTGTGTTTCTGTGTCGTTGTGTGTGTCTGCGTGTGTGTCTCTGTGTCTCTGTTTCTGTGTGTGTCTGTGTGTGTATCTCTGTGTGGGTGTCTCTGTGTCTCTGGGTGTGTGTCTGTGTATGTGTGTCTGTGTCTGTGTCTGTGTCTGTGTGTGTGTCTGTGTGTGTGTCTCTTTGTCTGTGTGTGTCTCTTTGTCTCTGTGTGTGTCTGTGTGTGTCTCTTTGTCTCTGTGTGTGTCTGTGTGTGTCTCTGTATGTGTTCCTGTGTCTGTGTGTGTGTCTCTGTGTGTGTGTCTCTGTATGTGTCTGTGTGCGTATGTGTATATATGTGTCTCTGTATGTGTGTCTGTGTGTGTCTCTGTGTGTGTCTATGTGTGTGTCTGTGTGTGTCGAGGTGTGTCTGTGTGTGTCTCTGTTTGTGTCTTTGTGTGTCTGTGTCTGTGTTTCTGTGTCTGTGTGTGTGTGTCTCTGACACAGAGACACACACAGCAACAGAGACACAAATACACAGAGACACACACACAGAGACACACACAGAGACACACATACAGACACAGAGACACACACAGACACACGCAGAGACACAGAGACACACACATAGACACAGAGACACACACAGAGACACACAGAGACACACACAGACACACAGACACACACAGAGACACAGATATACACACACATACACACACATACACATACAGAGACACACAGAGACACACACACAGACACAGAAACACATACAGAGACACACACAGAGACAAAGAAACACACACAGACACACACAGGCAGAGACACACACAGAGACAAAGAGACACACACAGAGACACACACACAGAGACAGACACAGAGACACACACACAGACACACACGCAGAGACACAGAGACACCCACACACAGACACAGAGATACACACACAGACACACACAGCAACAGAGACACAAAGACACACAGACACACACACAGACACAGAGACACACACATATAGACACATAGACACACATACAGACACAGATACACACACAGAGACACACACATAGACAGAGACACACACAGACACAGATACACACACAGAGACACACACAGAGACACAGACACAGAGACACACACAGAGACACATATACACATATACACACACATACACACACAGCAACAGAGACACAAATACACAGAGACAGAGACACAGAGACACACATGCAGACACACACTCACATACACCACCAAACACACACACACAGACACACACACAGACACACATGCACATACAGAGACATAGTGTGACAGCTACATAACACCGCCGATAAACCACCTACAAGTTGGGGTTAGTGCAGGCGACGTTAACCCTCGAGGGGTTTGCCTAACCCGTGCACATACATTGTCACTTTTGGCCTGTAACAGGGGAATTCCGGACTATGCTCGGGTTATGACCGCTAACCCGCCCTCATACATTTGGCCCCAGGGCTCATATGCATGGAGTGGTGTTAGCGAGCCAAACCGCGTTTAGGGCGGGATTTCTGGTTTAGCGCCAAAAAGTTGGTATGCATGGAGCAGTGTTAGGCCTAACACCACGAGTTTAAACTCGGAAATTCTAACTCTGCTCATATCAGGTTTACAGCGGTGTTAGTGTTAGGTTAGTGTGAGGATGGAGCCCAAATCTATTCAATGCTATCATATTTGACAGAATTAAATACGCAATAAGTGAAATTTTATCAATCTAACCCTAAATCCGAAGCGAGATTAACGTTGATGCCGTAACTGCCGCGATATTAATATTTTCGAATCGACCAGTGTAAAGTAAACAAATCGCCGCCACCGCAGCGACATCGATATCCATACTGTCCAACGTCAAATAAACATGGCCACTGCCGTCGCCGCCGAATCGGCGACAATATATTATACCCAAATCTATTCAATGCGATCATATTTTATTTTGTTTTTTTGTTTTTTTGTGACAAGTTTTTTATTCTGCCCATAACGTATAAGCTCCCGTGAGGGTGCTTGTTTTCAACGCTGGACAGCTGTGGTACTGGATTGGTCTGGTCCCGCATCCCGCACTCAGGAGTTCTCGGGCCATCTTTTTCTCGGGCCCAACCTTTGCGGTTTGGGGTGTGTTAGTAGTTTCCATATTAGTTTTTTTTTAATTTTCAAGTTTTTTCCTAACCTGTATATGATAACTTAGCCTACTATGTACATCTACGCAGATGACATACAGGCCTGTGGGAGAGGATCCCATCCCATTGTGGTTTATTAAAGCATCCTTTCACCCATGCCCTGTCCTTAGATAGTACACCAGTGTGCCAGAACTCCCCTGGACCCTTCAGGACTGTGACTAGGTGGGATGGCTGTGTTGTATGGTTAGCCATTTCGTATTTCAGGGTGATTCGGATGCATGACCGTGGCCTGCCTGGTTCTGCTTTGGTTTGTGCCAGTACACATACCCAGACGGACTGCGCCCTATGGTGATAGTCATTTCGAATTCCTTAGTACTTAGTAGGGCTAGTTTCCGTATTTGTAATATCTACCATCTTTTCTGGCCGGTCTTTTGCTTTTTGTGCCAGAACACAGCAAGCAGTGACTGCGCCCAAGATCAGGTGAGATATTGTTTCTTCAGTAGGTGGTTGTGTATTATGTTTTCTTTAAGGACCTTTTATAGTGGTCCATGCTTTTGATTGCCCGTTGTTGTGTGGGTTGATTATTCCAGGCATGTGCCGCCATGGCAAATACACTTCTCTCATAAATTTTGGTGTTACTTATTGCTGTCAGTAGCACTGGGGCTGCCATTTGCCTGGTGTCCCTACGGGGGGTTGCTGTGTAGCCTGGTTTTGTGGTGTAATGGTGTGCCAGTATTTTGAGGTGCGTTTCCCTTCTACTTGTTAGTAGTGTTGCATTGCATTTTTTGTGTAATTCGATTGTGGGATATCTTTTGTTCACCTGAAGGCATACTTTGAGGGCTCTATTTTGTAGCACCTGTAGTTTGTTTAATAGTTTTGTATTTCCTCCCATGTATACTACATCGCCATAGTCAAAGTAGGGGAGGATCATGCCTTTATATATTTTAATTGCCATGCTTTCAGTCATGTAGTATCTCAGTTTAGCCAGTAGCCATATTTTATGGTTTACTTTTTTGATAGTATTTGTTATGCAGAGGTCATAATTTAGGTGTCTGTCTAGATCCACTCCCAGATATCGGTAGTTGTCTACTTGTTCTAGTTCGGTGTTTCCCAGAAGACACTTTATTTTCTCATTACTTGTTAGCCTGGTACCAAATAGTACTGTTTTTGACTTGCTGTTGTTTATGGTTATCCTATTTAGTTGGCACCACTCGATTAGTTTTGTTAGTGTTAGATTCAGTTTCATTTCTATTTCTTCAGTTGTTTTGCCTGCAGCATATACCACAGTGTCATCTGCATATAGTTGGATGTTTTCAATTTCTAGCCAGTTGTTTAGATCGTTAATATATATGAGGAAGAGAAGTGGCCCCAGGACTGACCCTTGGGGTACTCCGCAAGTTATCTTTTCCTCATTGGATATGGATCCATTTACTGTGGTGCATTGCTTTCTGTTTTCTAGATAGCTCGCTAGCCATTTTCCTGTTACTCCCGTTATTCCCATTTGGGTTAGTTTGCTCCTTGTGTATGTATTTATGTGGGTGCGGGTGCATGTGCATGTATGTGCGTATGTGTGTATGAGAGGGGTGGGTGGGGAGGCAGGTCAACAAGAGATGATGAATATGGTGATTATGAGTCATGAGGAAGAGGCTGGGACGGAGGGGGCGACGATTTGGTGAGAGGTTGGGGCTGGGATTGGGGTTGGAGTTGGGGTTGGGGTTGGAGTTGGAGTTGCATTGGAATTGGGATTGGGTTGGGTTGGGGCTGGTTGGGGTTTAGGTTGGGGTTGGGATTGGGGCTGGGGTTGGGGTTGGGGTTGGGGCTGGTTTCTGGTTGGGGTTGGGGTTGCGGTGGGGTTGGGGCTGGGGTTGAGACTGGTGTTGGATTGGGGCTGGGGCTTGGTTGGGGCTGGGGTTTTGGGCTGGGGTTGAGGTTGGGGTTGAGGTTGGGGCTGGGTTGGGGTTTGGGGTTGGGGTTGGGGTTGAGGCTGGGGCTGGGGTATGGGGCTGGAGCTGGGCTGGGGCTGGGGCTGGGCTGGGGCTGGGGCTGGGGCTGGGGCTGGGGCTGGCTGGTGTTGGGTTTGGGGCTGGGGTTGGGACTGGTTGGGGATTGGTCTGGGGTTGGAGTTGGGCTGGGGTTGGGGTTGGGTTGGGGTTGGACTGAGTTGGGGGCTGGGGTTGGGGTAGGGGCTGGGGTTGCGATGGGGCTGGGTTGGGGCTGGGGTGGGCTGGGTTTTGGCTGGGGTTGGGGGCTAGGGCTGGGGTTGGGGTTGGGGTTGGGGCTGGGTCTGGGGTTGGGTTGGGCCTGGGGGTTGGGGTTGGGGTTGAGGTTGGGCTGGGGTTGGGGTTGGCTGGGTCTGGTGTTGGGGTTGGTCTGGGTGGGGCTGGGGTTGGGGCTTGGTCTGGGGTTGGGGCTGGGGTTGGGGCTGGGGTTGGGCCTGGGGTTGGGGCTGGGGTTGGGGTTGGGCTGCGGTTGGGGTTGGGGCTGAGGTGGGCTGGGGTTGGGCTGTGGTTGCAGCTGGGGTTGGGGTTGGGGTTGGGGTTGGGGTTGGGGTTGGGGCTGGGGTTGGGGCTGGGGTTGGGGTTGGGCTGGGGTTGGGGATTGGGTTGGGGCTGGGGAAGGGGCTGGGGCTGGGGTTGAGGTAGTCACGGTTTCATAACATTGGTACTACAACATTTGCGACCTGCTATTGCGACCCGATAATTGCCAACCAAAGCTTTCTCAGCCAGGACTTGTTCCCAATATAATCCCCACACAATGCTCTAGAGTATGCACACTAGCATATGCACATATGTGTGTGCGCATACACACCAACACATGCGGACATGCACACTCTGTGACACACGTGCACATGAACAGACACACATGCACACACTCTGCCACATCACGATATGATCTCCTGGCGTATAAGCCAGGGCTGGCAAAAGTCGTGGCTGGGAAAATCGTGGGTGTCAATTATCGACGGGAAATAGTTGGTGGCAAATCGTGGGTGGCAATTCGTGGGTTGCAAATCGTGGGTGGCAAATCGTGGTCGACAAATCGTGGGTGGCTAATAGTGGGTGCCAATTATCGACTGGATGGCAAATCTTGGGTGGCAAATAGTTGGTGGCAATTATCGACTTGGTGGCAAATCGTGGGTGGCAAATAGTGGGTGGTAAATAGTGGGTGGCAAATACTGGGTGGCAATTATCGACTGGGTGGCAAATCGTGAGTGGCAAATAGTTGGGGGCAAATAGTTGGTGGCAAATAGTGGGTGGCAATTATCGACTGGGTGGCAAATCGTGGGTGGCAAATAGTGGGTGGCAAATAGTGGGTGGCAAATAGTGGGTGGCAAATAGTGGGTCGCAATTATTGACTGCATGGCAAATCGTGGGTGGCAAATCGTGGGTGGCAAATCGTGGGTGGCAAATGTTGTGACAACCATTAGGTTGACTTCGCATTTTGTCTAGACAGCTTTGTTTGTTGAGGCTTTAACTCCTAGCAACATCTAAGGTCATATCAAAATGGGCACTGACTTATGGCAGTACACAATCATGATGACTTTATAATTATAGTGCTGCGTTAATGGTAAACCGCGCTGCTGACACCGTAACCATCCCATTGAGTCACATTATCCTAATACTGAGCAAACCCGTCTTTGCCCTGTCCTATTAATGCTAGTGCCAAGCTAGGTAGTGACAAGTATACATTTTATAAGTGATCGGTTTGACTTGGTTATGGTCCTAACAGCGGAAGCGAACTCTCTTGCTGATTCAGCCTAATCTGCGCGGTGGCCGAATCGGTAGAGCGCAGGCCTCCCGTGCGGAAGATCGGAAGTTCAATTACCGAGTTGAGTCAAATCAATGACTTATCAAATTGATACTGTCACTTCCTAGCTTGGTGCTCGGCATTAATTGGATAGGGCAAGGACTAGATAGCTCAGTGTCAGGATAATGTGACTGAGTGGGATATTGGCTTATGATGCTGGTTGCCTGATTTCCCAGTGGGACAGCACTATTAAATCGCCATGAGCGCTGCGCTGCCACAAGGTGGTACCTGTCCTGATATGACCTTAGATGTTGCTAGGATGTGTTTTTGTATCCAACGCTAAAAGTGAGAGAGATGAGCACGTATATATATATAGTTTAAACAATGAAGTGTAGTCAACAGACAAGACTGGGTTTGTTCGTAACCTGTTCGGTTACAGGCTGCAAATCTGCAACATTGAATCGGCACTGATAAATAAGTCCGATTTTGTCTGACATATAAACTTCTGGGGGTAACGCAGTCAATGCACTAAGTCCGGGCACCGAAGGGTTGGAGAGGGAGGAAGGGGAAAGATGCGTCCACAGCAAAGAGCACAGCGAAGCAGTGAAATGGAAAGGGCCCCACCTTATGCTGCAGTCACACTACGACGCTTCTCTCCAACACGCGTCGACGTGTGTCACTTTTTGGCGAGACGTCGGGAAGTGTTACACGTGTGTTGGGTGCGCATCGGTACACGTCGGTACACCTTGATGGACGTCGACAGTCGGCGAGGATGGTCGGGGCGCGTCGGGGCGCGTCGAAAGTTTTGCGCTTGCACAAAACCTTTCGACGTGTGCCAACGTGTGGGTCGAACGTTACGGGGGCGTTAGGCGCGTGTCGAGATACGTTGGACGCGCTGGAAGATCATTATGCGAATGGTAGGCAGACGCCCCGCCCCGCGTGTGTGAGGGTCGTCTCCACACGTTACGCCAAATGGTTGCTTTGTTGTTTTATGCCCTAGCTACATCTAAGGTCATATGATGACGTCGCACCAAACTTTTTTTTTTTTTTACCGCACGCGTCGACACATGCTGGCCGTGCGCTACTAACACGCTGCCTTGAGGCCAAACTTTTTCCCTACACCACTGAAAAGTTGGACGTGTCTCGACGCATACAAATTAATTTGCGCGTTGGCGGCACACCGGCGAGAAGCGTCGTAGTGTGACTGCAGCATAAGCAAACAACTCCCCTGATCAGAGGGAGAAGCAAAGCTGGGAGAAAAAAAAGAATGGGTAGGGTTGAGGAAAGAGAAATGAGGAGAGTTGAGTCAAAGAACCGTGCCTCCGTTCTCTGTGGTGATCAGTGGGCGAGCCGGGGTCACAAATGAAGTAAGGTGGTAGGAAGTGAAAAGCCGGCCGGCCGGCATGGCCCTACAATATTTTGTTTGTAATCAAACCAGGAGAGGAGACCGGCGGCTGAGGGACGATAGAAGAGGTGTGGCCGAAGTGGAGTCCGGGCAGTAAGTGGAAGTGTAGTCGTATCGACTGTGACCTTTGCCGGTGGCTGGCTCGCTTACAATGACTTCCGGTGGTGGGCGGGCGGACGCCCCACAGCGCGGCCCCACTTACCCGCCGGGGGCCCCTCCAAGCGGCGCGGTTACACCCAGCTCTGAGGTGGTCACCTCAGAGCTGAGTCATCCACGAGCTACTCACCTACTCCCGGAAGTCGCACGCGCAGTGGAAGCGTCCCACTTACAGTAGAGGCGGCGTCCTGGGCGCGTTTAACCAACAAACACACATCATCATCATCATCATCATCATCATCATGCTGTCAGTCGCGATGCGACAAAGACTGCTTTCATTACTTGACTGCCACTCTCCATTTAGCTCTCTGCTGTGAGAGTTGCGTCCATGAGTCGGTCTTAATGTCCATTTCATGAAAGCTACCGCAAATAGTTTTGCGCCTGTCTTGACAACAAACACACAATCATTCATCATTCATCATTCATCTTTTATCTTTCACGTCGGCTACTTCGGTTTTGATTAAGTTGTTGGTGGGTGAATGCTTCGTTGATTAATGGATTATGTGGTTGGTTATGTAGTTGATTGTTTGGGTTAGTTTAGATGGCTAATCGATTGATGGGTGAGCATAAATGTTTGAGCGAGTGGAACAGGCGTGAGGCAGATCCAGACTAGGAAGAATAGGCCAGGTGGCAGCACCAGGCGAGGCAGAAGGCCTGACCAGTGGCTTGATTAGCTGAGTGTCATTAGTTGTGTAGTGTCATTTGGTGTCAAATAGTTCATGGGTAATCAGTTTACGGATAATTATACTCGTGTGTATACCTATTTACAACGTAATGTAAACGGCCGGAAGACCAATGTAGTGCGTGTATGTGTATGCGCAACTTAAAGTTGCATAGTCTGATGGTTTTGAATTTCTGTATTTTTTCTGAGATAAATATATTAGATCGATCACTAGTATCTACTTTACATTAGTTCAAAGTTACTTTTATTTTAAATGGTAAACTTTTGAGATATTTTGAGTGCAAACATGGAAAATTAGTTTTGGCAAGCTTGCCAAAACTCTGACACCATAGACTTCTGTGGTAACAGGCTCTTTTAAATTGACTCAGTATTGCCTTCTACGCAGAAACAAATGCTTAATAAGTGTATCAGTATCTAAGTTAGATATGTACAATCAAACCTAGATAATTGGTTTGGTTTTGAAAATTTGATATTTCATCGGACTATGCAGCTTTAAACTGTTTTACCAACAACAAATGATTGCTTATATAGCAGATCTATATCATTATATAGTTCCATATCTATGTATCTATGGATCTATGTATCTATGTATCGATGTATCTATGTATATGTGTATCTGTGTGTCCCTGTATCCGTGTATCCATGTTGCATATATGCACATATAGATGTATACATGTGTATATGTATATATGTATATATGTGTATATGTATTTATGCATATACCATATATCAGTGCGCATCTATTGGGACATATACTAGATGTCCCAATAGACGTGCACTGCGCGAGTGCAGACACATGGATGTGCATCTACCCAAAGTTAAAGAATTTCATGAATTTGTTTTTGTTGTGCCTCTGAAATAAAGTGGGATTGTCTTATTTTATATTTATTCAGTCTGAATACGATCGTGAATTTGTGCGCGCTTTCAATCTTGAAAATGGGGGTGTGCTTCTATTGTATAGCGTGCTTCTATTGGGACATATACGGTATATATATATATATGTATAGGTGCATAGATGTATAGATGTATGGATGCATAGATGCATAGATGGTTGGTTATTGGAGTAAATAATTGGAATTAAAATAATAATAATAACAAATTTTAAAATAATAGAATGTCTTGCGCACATCGGCCCATATCGGGGTGAGAGGGGCTTTGTACAGATAGTGGGCAGCTAATTTTTTAAAGTTTTTTTTAGTGTGCCTTTATTTGAGTGCGCAGTGCCAGCCTTCAAGGGGTCAATGAATGCGCGTTACTCAGCTGTTACTAACTGTTGGCCGATTGTTGTGCACTAACTATTAGTAGCGCAGGTCGCCGAGACTAACTCAGCATTTCTTGATTTGACAGAGTTGACAAATTAGCGGTGGCTGAGAACTGCTTTCTGTTTCATTTCTTTGACACATGTGGTATATATTTGTATATATATGGGTGTGGAAGTAGTATATATATATATATATATATATATATATATATGAAGTGGGCGTGTCTATTCGCCTTGAGCAATTTGCGCACCCTTTTGACGAGCGCGCAAATTGCGCCTGCTAGAGGGTTCTCAGTGGTAAAGCGTTGCTTAGCGTCTAGCTAGGCAACGAGGGGTCGGGCGTTCGGGGCCAGACCGGTCAGACGTGTTTTTAACATGCTCTGATCTTTCAGCCGATATTTAGACTTTTATTGTCGAAATTCCAAACTTTATCAATGAAACTTTAGGGGAGGGGAAAAGGGTAAACTATATTTATTCATTTCATACATCCATTTCGCTAGTATCATTGTTAGTTTTGGTAAGAATAAAGGCGTGAGTTCTTGAGAAGGTGGATTGGGACGTTCCTTGCATTCTTTACTATCCTCCAGTAATACTGTAGATTAACCGCTATGGAAAACCTGATATTTGATTGCTTTATATGTAATTAAGGGCCTTATGCCTAGGAAAGCCCTATGCAGTTCCTTTACCCATCTGCGGGAATATTAAGATTAGACATGAACGGAATTAACTTAGTGTTACATTCGGGCGGAAATTGCGACGTTAACTTATTAGACTGATTATCAGTGACAGTGGCAGCTTCTTTAGTTAGACCACGTACTTCTAGATTCATTCAGTAACATTATTAACATGAAAAACACCCCAGATCCGCGATGGAGTACAGCCAGTAGTTGAAATAATCTAACTTATAGACATATATATACTTTAGGCCGATAAATGCGTTTCATAGCGGATTCAGTATTTAGATGAGACTCTGGCTGTACGCCTTTTGCGCCGGGGGAAGACATCGACGGCGACGGACTACCAGCAGACGGGACGAGAGGCCGCAGCAGCCCGCGGCAGGCCCAAGAAATTCACATGGAAATAATTACATAAATTAACTCGTTGGCTCGCCTTAAGCGGGGGTGGAATAGCCGAACGGTTAAATATATATACATATATAGACAGTAGAACCTCTCTAATCGTCCACCTCCACAGATCGACCACTCCCCTATATCGATTGCTTTTGCTTTATTTGGGTCCCAAACTCCCTAAACCGACCACCTTCCAAAAAGGAGTATTTAAAGTCGGTCCCATGATCGGTCGATTTAGAGAGGTTTTACTGTATGTAACTCCGAGCGAGTGGAGTGTCTGTCACCCCCGAGCAGAGGGGTGGCCGGTGCTTGCCAGTATCCGCCAACCCCACCCCCACCCCACCCCCACCCGGATAAGTGTGTGTGGGGGTGGGGTGGGGTGGGGGGCACTCGAGATCTTATTACACGCGATAACGGACTTATCACTTTCCATATATATTTATATACACTTGTGGGTGGAGGGGATTGGCCTGATAGGAATGTCTAAGTATTGTTGACAATGCTGTGTCTATTGTGACAGGCTGTGCACTGACGGGCAGCATGCCCCTTTCTTTCTCTATCAAATTGACTGTCCTGTCGGATATGGACAGTATAAATACAGCCTCAATAAAAAAATAAAAAAAATAAAAAAAAATATCACTCTTTTTTATATTCTGATTATTTGTTTTAAATAAATTTAAATGTAAGTTCCTACTCCTCGAAATAACCAAGCAACTCACACACTAATGCTGTGAATGCAGTTAGACTAATAAAAACCATATATATATATATGAAGAGTTCAGGCACAAAACTATGTAAACGCCAATCCAAAAATGGAGATAAACATTGGAATCAAACCCTCAAAAACTTAAATTGTTTATATTCCTTCTCTTTCATTCATTGCCCCATAACCATGTGATTATAGGAAAAGTGTAATTAGTGATTTAAATTATTTTTGAAGTAAACATCTTTTATTTTTAACTACATTTTTGGATTGGCGTTTACGTGGTTTTCCGCCTCAGCTCTTCATATGTATATAGATGAGTGTATGAACATATGTACTATATAATTTATTATGCGGATATAAATAACGGCAGCCCCTTAATGTTTCTCTCTAACCACCTTAAAGCTGCATAGTCTGATGAAAACATCAAATTTTCAAAACCAAAACAATCATCTAGATTTAATTTTACATATCTAACTTAGATACTGATGCACTTATTAAGTATTTGTTTCTGCGTAGAAGGCAATACTGCGTCAATTTAACAGAACCTGTTACTGCAGAAGTCTATGGAGTCACAGTTTTGGCAAGCTTGCCAAAACTAATTTTCCATGTTTGCACTCAAAATATCTCAAAAGTCTACCATTTAAAATAAAAGTAACTTTGAACTAATGGAAAGTAGATACTAGTGATCAATCTAATATATTTATCTCAGAAAAAATACCGAAATTCAAAACCATCGGACTATGCAACTTTAACTTCCATGGTATTCACTGTGGAGCGGGCATTCTCTCCTCACCACCTCCTCTACACCGTGAGCCAACTCTCACTCTGCTCACTTTCAAAACACATATATTCCTACACTGAATTATGAGTAGTATGAACATATATACCGTATAAGAATTACAAGTATAATACTTTAATAGCCCAGAATTCCGCTTTGGCTCTGCGGCGAACCCCTCAGTCATCGGGTGCTGGAGCCTGCCCTAGTCATCTACTGCTTCAATCTACTCAACCTCAGCTCCAACTGTGGTGCCACCGCCCGCTTCTCGTGGTAATGGCCACCTAACTTCATTCACTGTCCCGCTGATCTTTTTGGATTTTTTAGGCAAGGAGCGTTTGTTCCTCAGGGCAGAGAAATTCAGCTATAACCCCCATATATATATATATATATATATATGGGGGTTGTATATATATATATATATATATATATATATATATACATACATACATACATACATACATATATATATATATATATATATATATACATACATACATATATATATTCTTACACTAATATATATACATTTATATACATACACTACCACTGTGTCAGCACAAAATGATTGATGTGTGTTTGATTGTTGTTGTTTTACGTCCTAGCAACATCTATGGTCATCTCAGGACGGGTTCCGACTTGTGACAGTGCACACTCATGGTGACTTTATAGTGCTGCCCCACTGGGACACCAGGCCACCAGCACCATGACCTGATATCCCACTCAGTCACATTATCCTCACACTGAGCCAACCAGTCATTGCCCTATCCTATTTATGCCGAGCGCCAGGCTAGGAAGCGGCAAGTATACATTTTTAAGTCATTGGTTTGACTCGACCAGGATTCGAACCCACAAACTCATGATCTTCCAAAACAGGAGACGGACACTCTACTCATTCGGCCACCCCGTCTGGTTAAAAATGATCGATTCAAGTGTGTATCATCTGATGAAAGGATCAAATATTCTAAACCAAAACCCTTAACTGAATGATCTCCTACCTATCCAATGTAGATGCTGGGGCACTGATTGAGCCTTTGTTGGTGCATACATTTGAATACAAAGTACATTTACTGCTGAAATCTGAATGTTGACATGCACGCCAAAATTAATTTGGCATGTTTTTTGTGGGTTTTTTTTGGTACATTAGTTGTTTAAGCAGGGGAAATTTCAGTCACAGACGACTGGTCTTCCTCATTCCACTGCTCCTTGCCCTATCCTAGTAATGCCGAGTGTCTCGCTAAGAAGCGACAAGTATCAATTTTTAAGTCATTGGTTTGACTCGACCTGGATTCGAACCCACGATCCCATGATCTACCAACATGGGAGATGGATGCTCTAACTCAATCGGCCATCCTGTCTGGTTATACTTTATACCGTATATACCTATATGGTTGTACTTACATATCGCAATATTTATTAACTTGAAATCAAAGTTACTTCAAACTAAAGTGTGGTTGATAATAAAAATCAATCTAATATATTTGTCTTTAAAAAGTACTCAAAACCATCAGACCGAATGAGTTGAGCGTTCGTCTCCCGTTTTTGTAGATTGTGGAATTCGAACCATTGGGTTCGAACCCTGGTCGAGCCAAACCAATGACTTAAAAATTGATACTTGTCATGTCCTAGCCAGGCGCTCGGCATTATTATAATAGGGCAATGACTGGTTGGCTCGGTGTCAGGATAATGTGACTGAGTGGGATATCAGGTCATGGTGATGGCGGCCTGGTCTCCCAGTGGGGCAACACTATAAAGTCAGCATGAGGGCGCACTGTCACACGTCGGTACCTGTCCTGATATGACCTTTGATGTTGTTACACATACTTTATGTATTATACGGTTGTATTATTTATACATCTGTTAAATACATATATGTGCTATACATGTATATTACATATACAATTATAATATATGTATGGAATGTATATGCATCTAAGTATTGAATTTATCTCTTTGCATGTTACATATATGCATACAACTATTATATGCAATCTGTAAATAACAACATTTTTTAGTAGCGCCTCTTACTGTGTGGGTATCCACCTTCCATGATAAATCACCGTCTTATAGTTATATAGATATATCTCTATGTAGTATAATATGTATATGGTATGCGGGTATTGCAGTACCTACCTGCTAAAATACCTCAGGGAGTTTGACGCGCCTGCCTTGCAAAGTTATAAACCACTCCCTTGTGGTGTACAGGTTCTTGATAGAACCAAAGGCTAAGGGAGCAAACCCTAGCAGAAAACCATGCTTCCGTGGCAGCATTAAGGGCGGTGATGAATGGAACTCTCAACATCTCCCGACCAGCCACTGCAGGGACAAATAGTTTGCGCCTGTCTTGATGTGTTCTTGCTGGTGTGAGACCTCTATTTGCTCCCCAAGAGAGTGCTACTAGTAACTTGCAAAAGCCAGCAGCACTTCAACACTTTCCAAGCAGCTTTTATGAAATGCATAACCGCACGCGACGCTTAAGAAATAAAAGCAGTCTTTGTCGCATTGCGTCCGACAGCATGATGATGATGATGAGTATAATATGTACATAGATATATGACCCCAGTTGTAAAATTATGACCGTAAAAAGACCCACTTACATCGAAGGGTCATGATCTCTTTGAGTTACTGAATTAAACTTTAACTTTCCGACTTCAATAGACTACATCGCCCTTCCAGCCACGCGGAGCATTGTGGGATGCATGGAAGAAAAACAAACCCTCGTGAAGCACATGGCCAATGCTAATACAGTGGGTGCAGCTATGAAATGTGCTAGTTTCAGCTCATCTCAGCTCTTATTTGAAACATAGAATACCAACTAAAAATATATATATAATAAATTAAGATATTAATCTTTTATCCAGCATTGCATTTACATGAATATAATCAGCACATCTTATGCCATGTGCATTTAGATTTAGACAATTCTGTGCACTCAAACTAGTGTTAGAGCCATAGCCAGAGTCAGTTTTACTTATTTTATTCATGTTTTTATTTATATCCTATGGTTAATGACATATGTAGAACTAGAAAATGAGTAAGGTTAATCAGATATTGGTTATATATTTCTTTGAAACAAGTGTCTGTTGACACATTTGGCATTTTAATATTTAGAATAAGAATTAATAATGATGATGTGGATAGCAGCCTTAAAGTGACTGATTTGTTTTGTGTGGAATTGTATATTTCTTAGCTCAAAACTCTGGCTAGGTTTGTATTAGATATATTCATCAGATCATTATATTGCATGTGTGCATATGTTTATGGCAAATTCCTATGTATTTCTATTAATTTTGAATAAAATCAAAGTTTTTCCCTATGCATATCGGCTAACTCAATGGCTGTACACATTTGCTTTGCTGCCAACGCCATTTTTCGCGCATGCGCCGTCGGAACGGTGATCTCGCCTATTGTCATTGAAAAAACCCAACATCACCTTTGACGTTGTGCGATTACCCCTTTCCGAGGCGACCACCCACCCTCATGGCGCTCTCTGGTGGCAACGACCGGCAACAGGTGGCGGGCGGTCACGTGACCTTCATGCGGAGGTCTGTCACGTGACATACGGCGAGACTACGTCACGCCAGGGACGTGGTTTGTGGTCGGCATCTATCCTTTGCAGAAAATTGGCAAGCATTATTTTAGGGGGAAATTGGGGAAGTACTAACAGAGTAACAGTAACATCTTCAAATAGCGATGGGGCAGCGTGTTTTTTTGTGTTTTTTTTGTTTTGGGGGGTGTTTTTTTTTTTTTTGTTACTGCATAGTCCGATGAAAACATCAATTTTTCAAAACCAAAATACTTATCTGGATTTGTTCCTACAAATCCAACTTAAATACTTGTGCACTTATTAAGAATGAATTAAACATTTGTTGCTGCCTGGTAGAAGTAGAAGTAGAAGGGGGTGCTAAATCAATCGTTTCTGTTGAAGACTATGCAGTAAGAATGATGACATGATTGCAACAAAATATTTGACTATGCTACGTTAAAGGTGGCTAGTCCGGTGGTTTTGAGTTTCAGCAATCCTACACCCGCTTCTACATACAGACACACTGCACCCACTCCTTCATACAGACTAAAGCCGTGTTCACACGGGCAATGTAAATCGATTCGTAGAAAGCGATTTGCCTAGTTCGCCTCACATTTCTCGTGTGAACGGACGTCTGAGGCGGATTAGGGCTGAATCGATTCACGTGATGCGGATCCTGTAAACCACCTATCGAGGTAGTTTACGTGAGGCGATTTCTGTGAATCGATTTATTTTGCCCGTGTTGACACAACTGAGGCGGATTAAGCACCTCACACGCATGCGCAGTCGACCTTAGTTTGTTGACTTTCCGGTCAATCAAAAGCGCATATTATATAATTTAGTCTTTAGAAACCGCTAGCTGGGCAAATATATTTTTTTCATCATTTATTTTAATGTTTTCACTGCCCAGCAGAAGTTTTGACCGTTCCAAACCAATACGGTTCAGTCCATACATATCTAGGTCGAACCCACATTCTCTAGTGCCGACATCGACAAACCCAAACTGGCGCTGGTTAGTATCGACTTGCTCATGCGCAGATTTCGATTTCCGGCCCAAGTACTGCCCGTGTAAACGGGCCGCTAATTCGCCTCAGCTGATTCGATTTGTCTGATTCGCCTCACATTTTGCCCGTGTGAACACGGCTATGCACTGCACCAGTTTCTACATACAGACACACACTGCACCCACTCCTGCCTACATACATACACTGCACCAGATTCTACATACAGACACACTGCACCTGCTTCTTCACACATACACACACTGCATCCTCTTCTACACAGACACACACTTCACCCTCATCTACGCACAGACACACTGCACCCTCTTCTACATATGCAAAGAATTCAGAACCGAGCACTGAGAACAGTTTACCAAGGCAAGATACTCAGTGTGGCTGAACTGCACAAGAAAGCAAAATTGGACACTCTCTCAGAGCGAAGCGACCTACACCTGATGGCACTAATGCACAAACGGGCAAAAGATGAAAAATTCATTGACCGCACAAATAGAATAACAAGAAGAGGAGCCTCCACTCTGCTCAATGTACCACACCCCTCAACAAATAAATATAAGGGAGCACCAATCTACAAAGGTAGTGTCATGTGGAATGAGCTCCCTATCAGAGTTAGAGAAACAGAAACAATACTAGCCTTCAAAAATGCATATAAAGCCCACCTGGTTATTCAGGCCCTTGAATGACTACTGTAGTAATTACTAGCAAAGCCCTGAGCTCCTGCCCCCCCGCGTCCTCGCTTGCTCTCCTGTGGGTTTTTCCCCCCTGCCACCCACCCCAATGGGCCCCCCTCCCCTGCCACCACCCTTAACCATCATGAACAAACCAACAACACACCGAACATCCTACACAACTATCAATCTGTTTAAACACATTGAACATTACATAAGACAGACAAAATGTCTTGACAACTATAAACTTAGCTTGTTTTATAAGAGAAAAATGTAACCCACAACGATTGTTTGAGTTGCCCCGAGTATACACCTTCTACTCGGTGCTGCTCCCCATTTTTGTATGAACCGCAGTGACTGGTGCTGTACATTATACAGCAGGAGCCACTCCCTTAATTCTACATGCACTGACCAAACTTAGATTATTTAGAATGTCAATTCCAATAGTAAGATGGCCGGAAGACCAGTGCTCCGGCGCTGACAAATGTCATATTCAGATGAATTTACCAATAAAAAAAAAATAGGCACACACTGCATCCTATTCTACATACAGACACACCATCTGCGCCCTCATCCACACGCAGACGCACACTGCACCCTATCCTACACCCCCGGAATGCTGCGAACGACTACAATAGTTGTTTTGTGTTCCACCTTTCGCAGACCAACTCTAACCCCAACCACGTGGGTTGGAGTAGGTATGTCTGTGTGTGGGGGGGGGGGGGGGGGCAGATGGAGGCTAGGAATAAAGGGAGCCAGAGGACGCAATGAGGCGAGGCAGTGCGCCGTATGTGGCGTGGTGGGTGGTTGGGGGGGTGGGGGGGGGGGGCGGCGATGTGGGAGATGGGGCGCGTGATTGAATTGGATTGGTTTGGTTCGGATTGGTTGGTTGAGTTTTACGTCCTGGCAACATCATCAATCAATGGGTGCCGTCTTCTCGAAGATGGTTGGCTGCAATGGACCTCCATCTCTTCCTGTCATTCGTTCCTCTCACGCATTCCGCATAGCTCATTGCTGTCCACTCAGTGATGTTGTCCATCCATGTTGTCCATCCATGTCCTGGCAACATGTATGGTCATATCAGGGCATGTATCGACTTGTGACAGTGTGCACTCGTGGCAACTTCATAGTTCTGCCCACTGGGAGACCAGGCTGCTACTTGTGCCAGCACCATGATCTGATATCCCACTCAGTCACATTCTCTGGATACTGAGCCAACCAGTCCTTGCACTCTCCTAATAATGCCGAGCACCTGGCTATGAATCGACGAGTATAGTTTGTTAAGTCATTGGTTTGACTCGACCACAGTTCGAACCCACTAGTTCGAATCCCATAATCTCCCTCTTCCTCCCTCCCTCTTCCTCTCTCTCTCTCTCTCTCTCTCTCTCTCTCTCTCTCTCTCTCTCTCTCTGGTATTTATCCACATATCTCTCCATCTTAACGTTGCATAGTCCGATGGTTTTGACATTCTGTAATTTTTATGAGATAAATATATTAAAGTGATTGTTATAATCTACCTTATTTTAGTTTGAATTAACTTTGATTTTAAATGACAAGTTTTTGAGATATTTATAGTACAACCATGTCAAATTAGTTTTGGCAAGCACACCAAAACTCTGACACCATGGGCTTCAGCAGTAACAGGCTCTATTAAATTAACTCAGTATCCGCTTCTAGGTGGCAACAAATGTTTAATAAGTTCATCAGTATCTAAGTTTAGATATGTAGAATCAAATGTAGATGAGTGTTTTGGTTTAAAAAATGTGATGCTGCATCGGACCATGCAACTTTAATCACACAAGTACTGAAACTTTACGCTTTCATTTTTGTTTGTATTTTGGTAGATTAGTTGATTAAGACACATGCATACATTGCACCCTCATCTACATACAGACACACACTGCACCCTCATCCACACACAGACACACACTGCACCTTCATTTACATCTATGGATGCCCAGAGAAGTTCACCACTATGATCGAGGCTCTACATACAGGAATGATGGTGAATGTTAGTGTTGGAGGGGAAGTCTCGGAATCATTTGGGGTTACCGATGGGGTCAAGCAAGGTTGCGTACTGGCCCCCACGCTCTTCTCCATCTTCCTATCAGCAATGCTCGATGAGGCTTTCTGAGGCATGGGGGATGGCATCTATATACAGTCCAGACAGAGCGCTAGCCTATTCAATATCACACACTTCAGAGCGAAGACCAAGACTACTCGGATACTGGTGAGAGAGCTGCTATTCGCAGATGACAGTGCACTGGTTGCCCACTCTGCTGAAGAGATCCAGAAAATCGTGGACGCTTTCTCTGATGCATCAAAGAAGTTCGGCCTGAAGATTAACATCAAGAAGACGGAGGTGCTATACCAACCCAACTCTACAAGAACCCGAGAGGAGGATATAATGGTTGACGGAAACAAGCTGAACTCTGTTCAGGAATTCACCTCCCACAGAAGCACTATATCAAGTGATGGACGCATTGATGCTGAAATACAGAGGAGGATGGCCAAGGCTAGCGCATCTTTCGGCCGACTACACCAGAGACTCTGGAACAACCACCATATGGCCATGCGGGTCAAAGGCAAGATCTACCGTGTAATCGTGCTATCCACCCTACTATACGGAGCCGATTCCTGGACAGTGTACAGACGACAGGTGAAAAAGCTGCATGTCTTGATGATGCAACATCTGCGCTCAATCATGAGGCTAACCTGGAAGGACAAAGTGACAAATAAGGAAATATTCGAACGGACAGGCTGCCCTCTATGGAAGATCTTCTGATCAAAAAGAATCTCCGGTGGACTGGACACCTCATGAGGATGTCATCAGACAGGCTACCAAAGCAGATCCTCTACTCTCAACTGTCTTCTGGTTACAGAAAGAGAGGGCGCCCTCGTCTCCGGTTCAAGGATACCATTAAGAGAAACCTGAAGATGAGAGACATTAAGACAAACTCATGGACATCACTTTCACAGCAGAGAGCTAAATGGAGAGTGAAAGTCAAGTAATTGAAAGCAGTCTTTGTCGCATCGTGACCGACAGCATGATGATGAGTTGATTAAGCATGGGAAATTTCAATCGTGGCCGATTGGTCTTCTTCATTCCACTGCTCCTTGCCGAGCGCCAGGCTAGGAAGCGACAAGTATCAATTTGTAAGTCATTGGTTTGACTCGACCAGGTGTAAAATATTTTGATATACGGCATCAAGGGGAATGCAACTCAGGGCCTACCCCCTCCCCTCTGCTGGGTAGGATCACCACACTCAGGGTCAAGGTTGGTGGTGGCCAGAGGAGCCACACAGCTTGGTGGTGGTGGGCAGACCACTGGTAACCATGGGGATCAGGAATGCTGGATCGCTATTGGTAGGGCCAAGCATGCTTGTTTCCCATTGGGGGAAAAGGGTGGGGTGATACTCTACAATGAACCCATGTAGCATATAAATAATAAACCAGACGGCTGACTCTCTCTTTTCCTTTACACTTTATACTCTTCCTTTCTCATTGTCTGTATTGATTTCACTATAGCCTGCCTACACAACCACAGATTCGAGCTTTAGCCATTCTACAAAACTGGAGACCTAGTCTTTACATATTTGGTGACCACGACGAGTGGTAAATCTATTAGTTGAGTAGATGATTCAACTTTACACAGGGTTCGAAACCACGATCGCACGATCTACCAGAACGGGAGACGGACGCTCTAACTCATCCAGCCATCCCGTCTATGAATAAATTATGATTGAACCAGCCACTTTTACTTTTGTAATGAAGCCTTCGCACTTTCATATGACGCTAAAAGAAACCATGTCAAATGCCTCGTTTTCAAATTCCACTGTTCTTTTGTCATTGTACATGGTGTACATGCACACGTATGCATGCGCGTGTTTGTATATCTATGCAGGTGTACACGTGTATGTGTGTATGTCGGTGCGTACAAATGTGTGCGTGTATGTGCGTTTGTACATCGGTACATGCGTATACGTGTGCGCGGGTGTGTGTGTGTGTGTGTGTGAATGCGCGTGTGAAGGCGTTCGTGTCTAAGTGATTTATCTAAGTCATTTCTGAATTGACCCGCGTCTCCCCTCCCCTCACCACCACCCACCCCCCACCGTCCCCCTCCATATAACCACCCCTTCTCACTCCGGCCGTTTTCCCGCCAGTAACCGCCACCAAAAGCGCGCCTGAACGCGACACCGGAAACCACAAAACCAGCGCCGATGCGCACGCACCCGACTATTCGGAACCCTCAAAGTAAATGTTGTCTGCCACCACACCTTGTCCTCCCCCCACCCTCCCCCCGCCTCCCCTCCCCTCCCCATCTCCTCTCTCCTCTCTCCTCCTCCCCCCTCCCCTCTCCCCTCCCCACTCTCCCCTCCCCTCCTCACCACTCCCCTCCTCTCTCCTCCCCTCTCTACCCCTTCTTCTTCCTCCTCCCATCCGCCCCTCCTCCCCTCCTGCCCTCCTCTCCCCTCTTCTCCTGCCCTCCTCGTCCCCTCCTCCTTTGCCCCCTTCCGCCAGGTTCCCCTCCTGCCTCCTCCCTGTCCATCCTCTCCCCATTCTTCCCCCGCCCTCCGCCTCTTACCCTCTCCCCCCCCCCATCATTTCCATTCCTCCCCCCCCCCCTCCTTCCCTCCTCTCCTACTCCTCATCCCTCTCCTCACCTTCCCTCTCTTCCTCCTTTCCCCTCCTCTCCCCCTCCCTCCCTGTCCCCTCCTGTCCCTGCCTGCCCTCTCCCCTGTCCGCGCATCTCTCTGTTCTCTCCCTGCTCCCTCTTCCCTTCCCATCCTCCATCCTCTCCCCCCCTCCCTGCCTCTTCCCTTCCCCCTCACCTCACCTCAAAACCTTCCTCCCCCTCTCCTTCACCTCCTCTCCCCCCCCCCTCCCTTTGCTCCCCTCCTCTCCTTCACCTCCTCCCTCTTCCCCCCTCCCCTCCCTTTGCTCCCTCCTACTCTCCCGCTCTACTTTCCCGTAATGGCGCCGAGGGAGGCGGTGCCCGAGGTCAGTTGACCGCAACTATGCCGCTGATTGGCCGAGACATACTTCCGGTGTGATTCAGACGCCCGCCGCCAGTCGGCCCGCTAAGCTAACATTAAGAGAAACTTTTTTCAACCAATATATAATTTTACTCACTTTTTTGAAACACAAAAACATCCCTAAGAATGTAAAATGGCGTTCTCCTACGAAAAAAACAACCACAAAAAAAAAAGACAATCAGAATCCTCCTCACATCTGTTACAAGTGTTGTGGTATCCATTGAAGGTTGCTGTCTATGATATATATGTTCAGTGTTATTATACATAATGCAATATGACATGTTGATGTGGAAAATGTGCAGCATGGTTATATATAAATAAAAGATTCACCCGGTACTTGTAGTACACAGGTGAAGGACAACGTAGTGTAAATACGGGCGAAAATAGGCTTAGTATGGAACATGAAGTAGAAACTGTGGCTCCAGTATCAAATGGCTACCCATATAGGCACAGAGTTGGTGAAATGGGAGAGAATGCAAAAAGACAAGATGGCAGCCACAGAACACCGTCGATTACACTTTTAAATCTTATTAAACTAGATATTATATTATATTTTTCAACTCAAAGGTAACGGGCTATCAATAAGACATATGTAAAGAATAAATGTTGCTTCTTAGATTGTGAAATTAGGCTCTCATTTCCTTAACCTGCTTTTTCGATTGTTTTTATATAGGGTTGGTATTCACCCGTGTACTGCGACTGCGAGTTCCGAGTGAATCCTTTATCTAGGTTATATACCATATGATGTTAGCGTAATAATGTTACACTAAACATCATATGTTATATAACCATACTAACACACAATACGCAACCTATTTACTAATTAGTGAAACAGCAAGGCTCTTTTGTGTTGTATGTTTGTTGCAGGTTTGCATCCTAGCAACATCTAAGGTCATATGAGGATGGGTACCAACTTGTGATATTCACACTCATGGTGACTTTATAGTGCTGCCTGACTAGGAGATCAGGCCACTGTCACCATGACCCAATTTCCCACTCAGTCACATTATCCTGACACTGAACTAACCAGTCCTTGCTCTATCCTATTAACGCCGGTTTGACTTGACCGGGATATTGATTCGGCAATTATGCTAACAGTAACAGTAAACACTACATTTGTAGAATTTCAGTTTTAACCTAAGGGTAAGAACATCAGATCATCTTTATGAAGCCTAAGTTCTTTCTTATGCTTTATAGTTTAATGTGATTTTCCTTTAAGCATGGGGGAAAAACCAAATAGAACTGTTGATGTAATCTATTAGAAGAAAAAAACAAAAAGATTGATGTAAAATATATGTATTTCCCCTACTTACAGCAACAAGTATCAACAACACGTAAATGAACATTATACATAATAAATCATTTGATAAAAAGTAGATAAACATTACATGGAATATTATTGTATGTAATGTTTCTTTATTGTATATATGACTAATAATACATATGTACATGTACATATGTATATATGTATGTATATATAGGCATACATGTAATATATGTATGTATGTGTATATGTATATATGTATATATGTATATATGTATATATGTATATATGTATATATGTGAATATGTCTATATGTGTATATGTATATATGTATATCTATATATGTATATATATATATATTATATGTATATAATATATTATATATGTAATAATGTATATATATAATATGTATATGTGTATATGTGCATACGTGTATATGTATATATATGTATATATGTATACATATTATTACCTGATTTCTCCTATTTGTATATATATAATATGTATATGTATATATATGTATATGTGCATACGTGTATATGTAAATATATGTATATATGTATACATATTAATTATTACCTGATTTCTCCTGTCTGTCAGCCGGATAAATAATTAATTTCTCCTTTCTGTCGGCCGGATAAATAAATGCGACAAAAACTGAAATGTGGTTGTTTTTTTTTGTCTTTTTCTTAACACATAACAATTTCAGAAATAATGTAAGTTAACTGTTATTGTGAAAAATCTACTACCTTTTGGTGCAACAGCCCGGCGGAACGCTGTCGCGAGGTAGTGGTGACTGTGCGTGGGGGTGGGGCGGGGGGGGGTCGGCGATCGCGCGCCTTTCTGACATTCCTCACATACAGTAGTGCGACTGATGCCCACCAGGGGGAGTGGGGAGGGGATGGGGATGGTGGGAGGGGGTGGGGGTAGAAGAACTATCAATTAGGCCATTAACGACATCAGGTGTCGGCAGGGGGCGCAGCGCCGAGCGAGCGGCGAAGTACTTTACGTTGTAACCCTTTCGTCTAGTTCCCGAGGAGCCCGCTAGGTGGAACGCACATTATGGGAAAGGCGGAAGTCTCTGAGCAAACGCTTATTTGGTGTTGACACACGGCACCGGAAGTTGGCCCCGTGCTGACACCGCGGTGATAGGTGGGGGGGGGGGGGGGGAGTGCATCTGTAGATTGACTAACATTCCGTTGAAATTCAATGTATTGTCAAGATTATTAGAAATAATATTTGTTTTATTTTTATTATGGTATATTATGTTTGCATCTATAAATGATGTACATAATATATATGATGTATATGATGTGTCTGATGTTACTGATGGATCTGATGTATATGATATATATGATTATATGATGTATATGATGTATATGAATATTATGATGTATATGATGTACATGATGTATATGAAAGATAGATATGATATATATGATTTGTATGATATATATGACTTATAATTTATATGGTATATACGGTCTATAAGTATACCCGGTATATATGGAATATAGGTATATACGGTATATAGGTATATACGTATATACGGTATATACAATATATAGGTATATAGGTAGATACAGTATATACAGTATATAGGTATATACGGTATATACAGTATATAGGTATATACCGTATATACGGTATATACAGTATATAGGTATATACGGTATATACGGTATATACGGTATATACGGTATATACCGTATATACGGTATATACCATATATATGCTATATATGACATGTGGTGTGTTGTCTTAGTTACTTACAATACACTCACCTGACACACACACACACACACACACACACAGCGTCCGGCCGGTGACACTAACATGGGGTAGTTAACGGCCGCCCCGCAAGGTGGCGGCACCAGGCGGCGGGTGGCCGGCGATAGATACAGACACAGACGCAGACACACGGGGCCAGGAGCGGAAGTGGCCGTAACCGGAAGTGGTTGACCACCGCGTCGCCACCGGGTCGCGACACTGGGTGGTGATGTGGTGTCGGCCGCGAGGTGGCGCTATCGGGCCGAAGGACGGTAACGAGGGTCGCAGGTGTTCATTAAGGCCTGCGGCTTTGATGTGAGGGCGCGGGGTGGTTGGGGTCAGGGGAGGGGTGGGGGCTGGGGATGGGGGCTGGGGGTGGGGGCTGTGGGGCAGGGGGCAGGCAAGGGGCAGCGGAGGGAGGGCGACCACCCCAGGAGATACAACGTCCTGCAACTTTGGTACGTAAAGGTTGGTTGTTGGAGTTTAACGTCCTGGCAACAGCTACAGTCATATCAGGATGGGTACCGACTTGTGACAGTTCGCACTCATGGTGACTTTGTAGTGCTGCCTCAGTCGGAGATCAGGCCCCGAGCACCATGACATGATATCTCACTCAGTCACATTGTCCTGACATTAAAGTTGCATAGTCCGATCGCGATTTAATTGTTGTCTTATTTTTTAGTTAAATATATCAAATTGATCGTTATGACCTACTAATCATTAGTCTGGAGTCATTTTGATGAAAAATGGCTAGTTTTGAAGTAATTTGAGCTGAAAGAACCCAAAATACTTTTGACAAGCTTGCTAAAAGTCCTGTAGCTATGGCCACTATTGACATCTCGCGATGACCACGTGATGTATAATGACCTAAATAAAAAATAGCCTGGTCACCTAGCATTTTCTAGTGATGGTGCCACGGCACCATCATTTGTTTGTTGGCATGTGATGTCATGTGGGCTGACCTACTGATGTAAGTCGTTGTAGGTCATGGGATTTGAACCCATGTTTTCGAACCATGTTTTAGAGCTGCATGGTCTGAAGAAGCTTCTTTTTTTTTTAAACAAACCACATACTTACATTTGGTCTCATATTTCCAACTCAGATAGGACAATGTTATACTGAAAATCTGAAAATACCTAGTTGTTTTGTGTGTATGTTTTTTGTACATCAGTTGATTAAAGTTGCATGGTCTGAGGGTTGTACATCAGTTGATTAAGGAGGGGGATTTTCAATTACATACAATTGGTATTTCTCATTCCACTGCTCCTT